>OY720632.1:192890349-192902849 GCA_963169105.1 Ceriagrion tenellum
GTGAGTAGATTTCAGAAAAACGACGACAAAGGTCGAGGCTGTGCTCTGCTAATGTAGACTTTTCCGCTTGGAAAAGCATTTTGTTCCTTTCGCGTTCCTCGATCTTTTTCTCGATGGGAATTCTCGAATTACGGATTGCCATGGCATTTTGGTTACTCCGGTTGAGTTCAAGGCCAGGTTGTCCTACACCGAGACCAGGAAGGTTCGCAGTTTACAATGCGATTTGTGCATTGCTTCCAATTTTTACCGTGTCAATATCCTCGATATCTTGTTTGATATAGATGATGTACAAGGCAAGCTAGTCGTGGCGATTGGTATTCATTACGTATGTACATACATACCAATCACGCCGTTCCATTCCGGGGTAGGCAGAGTCACTAAGTTTGACTCATAAACACATATTTATACACATAAATCTGCTTCAATAATTTCCTCCATACTGACGTATATGTTGATTCTTAGGGCAGTTGTCGATTTTCATGCATGGCTGGCGTTCATTGAGCAGAATACCCCTTGAGTTCTTCTTTCGGGTAAGATGAATGTAGTGACGTTATTATAGTTTCCGCCATATTATAACAGATTGAAGTCTCGAAACAGACGGGCCAATGTTTGAACCAGATTTATAGCTGGCTACCCTTCCGTGATTATGTGTTAGGATAAGATTTGTGCGATTCTTAGTGTAACCCGAGAAACACCACGGGAAGGTGACCGACTTTGTTTCCCATTTTTCTTGATATAGGTATCCTTTTTTGATATTCATGTGTTGGACTTTTTATTTATTTTTTCGTTTAATGCATATAAACACCGGTCATCATAAAGCATCGGTATCAGTTCATTAGAAAATAAATTTAAACATTATATTTATAGCTTTCCGTCAGGAGAGTTGAATGCAATATGCATTTAATTTATCGATTACCCACCAAAGGAATCCATCATGTTAGGACTCTGAGCCCATTGGGGCCCATGGGACTCTAGGCCCTTCTTATACAGATATTCTCTCAACATGATATCATGGGCCTGCAGGAAAAAAATTTATTTAAAGAAGCGTGAAGATCTTTTGCAAATCAAATTTTTGGTTGCCTAGGAAATATCATATTGTTGATTTAAGAGAAAATGCGAGATTTTTCAGCTAAAAACATGACTTTCACACGAATACGAAACGCAATAGAAAATCGATTGAAAGAATTTAAATTTTCATTTATTCAGCCATCCGATTAAAAATATTCCAGCCCTCATCTTGAGTGAAAGTACTTTTTAAAAGCAAAAAATAAAACCACTGCACCGAACGCCATGATTAGCATGGACCACCAGTGGGGCCTTGGGGGACCCTAAGGACTTTTTAATATAGCCTATATTACCCACAGATATATTTTCTATCTACATGCCGAATTTCAGCTCAATCAGTTTGGTAGTTTTTGCGTGATTGAGTAACAAACGTCCGATAAACTCGGTGACCTAAAGTACCGTCCTCCTTTCGTTGGATTAAAATATCAAGGAAGGGTAAACTGTTGTTTTTCTCTATCTCCATCGTGAATTGAATGTTTGGATGTTGTCATTCATGTGTTTAAGGAAGTTCTGTAGAGCCTTGGGTCCATGTGACCAAACAATAAAGGTATCAAATCAAAAGGAGGACGGTACTTTAGGTCACCGAGTTTATCGGAAGCCAACGCACACAGACCTGTACCTTAATGGCCTAAGTCACCACCATCCATCTCAAAAAAGAGCTGTTATCTCTACACTCCTGCACCGTGCAAACATTATAGCAGACAAGGAAAGCCTCCCACAAGAAATAGAACACCTACGGGAAACATTCCGCAGAAATGGGTATACGGAGAGAGAGATTTCGCGGGCCCTGAATAGAGCTAGTGCCGAGCGCAAGGAGAGCCGCGTTGAAAGTTTTCTTGATCCTGATGTGTCTCCAAGGGAGAAGAAACCCGTTGCAAGAGCTTGTCTGCCTTATGTTTCAACCGTCGCCGGGAAAATCTCTAGGATTCTCGCCAAACGGAATATATAAACGATCCACAAACCACCGAAAAAACTGCGTGGGGATTTAGTGCATGTGAAGGACGAATTGGGACTCAGAACACCTGGAGTTAACCGTATCCCATGTCAATGCGGGAAAGTATATATTGGAGAGACCGGGCGCACGATAGAGACCCGAATAAAAGAGCACAGGAGGTGTATTAGGCTTTTCCACCCAGAGAAATCTGCCCTGGCTGAGCATAGCTTATCAGAAGATCATACCATCTCCTTTGATGAAGCTCAAGTGGTCTCTAAGACACATATGTATTGGGATCGTCTCCTTAAAGAAGCCATTGAGATCAGGCTGGAGAAGAACAACTTAAATCGCGACTCTGGGTACATACTAAGCAGGGAATGGAGACCGTTATTTCAAAAAATAACGGAAAGAAGGAGACAACAATGCCCCCCAGATTAAACGGCTATATAAACGCAGGAAGGAAGGCCTGCATTTCATTACTGCTCTGAGGACGATGGAAGGGTTATCCATCGAAACGTCAGCCACAAAAATTCTTACTCGGCTAGAAGCCCGAGAATCATTTATTCATATAATTCGCCGAGAAAGGACAAGATCGTACACTCCTCAGATAACTCATACCTACGGCGTTTAGTCTACTCTTATGTCTATATCCTGACATACCCATATTTCACTACCATACAATAAAGTGGGGAGAAGTACACTTTTGCACACGGCGATTTTCGCTTCCTTAATTCCTTGATATGCTCCACATGCTACACCTGCCACTTTCCTTCCAGCATTCGCTCGTCTCTTCATCTATCCGTCCAACTTTCGTAAACATCTTACCTAAGAACTTAAAATCATCCACTTGTCCTTTTACTTCACCATTCGCCCTCATCATACAGTTATTATCCCCTTTTGTTAAGGAGAATGGGGAGAATAACTGTATGATGATGGTGAATGGTGAAGTAAAAGGACAAGTGGATGATTTTTAGTTCTTAGGTAAGATGTTTACAAAAGATGGTCTCACATGTAAACCGTAAAAACCTCAAATCTATTGTCAAAATTATTGTTTTACAGCGGTGAAGACGACATTTTTTAATTGTTCAATTTTTTTTAGATCACCTGTGTTAAACCCATTATTACTGCGGTGAAATAGGCATAAAAAAATACACTTTCTCCAAAGGCGACTTCTCGCGGCAATCAACGATCTGGAGAACCGGTCGGTCGCGGGGGTTGGGGGAGGGGGTAGGAAGGGTGTCCGCCTGGCCGGATTTGCGTCGATTGAAGGCGACCGATCGTCGACCCTTTTTAACCCAGGGTCATGATCCTTAATGATGGTTGCATGACCAACGGCGAAAATATTTTTTCTTTTGGACCGAGTATAACTATATGTTTTGGCAGTTTCATGCGACGATTTTAAAAATTTTATCTCCGCTCATTTTCTCGTGGAAGCCATTTTTCCAAGATGGCGCAAATTAATTTTTGATATTGTTGTTGTTAAGGTAGTTTGAGTAAGATATCATTTCACTTAGAAATCAATGAATTTGGTCTCATTTTAAATAAAAATATATCACCTATCCAATGATACAAAAAATTCAGCCCCTAACCACATTACTTTCGGAGATATTTGCCTAAAAATACCAGCCCTTTTACCCGGGAAATAGTACGTACCTATATGCACTCCAGAGAGACATTATTTACAAGATGAGATATTTCTAACACTTAGATGTCGTAAAAAACTAAACGCGTGTAGTTTGTGTGATTTTTCAACTGTATTTGAAAATTAATCATATTGTCACCGCAATAGGTTCTTGGGAATCACAAAAAACATTCAGTTTTGAAGGAGTTTTCAAACGCACCGCACGACAAAAATGAGTCAAGTTAAAGACTTATTTATCTATTTTAATTTAATTACTTACAATGTCTTTCATATAACACTATATTATTGCACCATTAATAATGAAATATTTTATTGATGTGTCCTACAGCTGGCGAAATTAAAACGTATAATTCGAAATTGGTCTACTACCTTAAGATCACAGGAAGGCTTGTGAATTTGACTGAATTTGAAAAAGTGGCGAACTATTGTAATAAATATTACGTTTCATTTATTATTAAAATTCCAATAGAACATTTCGACAAAAGTCTTTAAAAAATGAAAAAGCAATTACAATTGCGTAACACACTTGTAAACTATAAATTGGAATGCGACTTATTTGGGTGAGATTACTTTTTATGATTTTTGAGTCTTCGACTTCATTTTTGAATTGAAAATCTATTGATTTAGTTTTTGGGCTATTTCTGGTGCGATAGATCAAATGTCTTAGGAGTAGACCTGTGTGCCGCCGCCGGTCCCCCCTGTCGGCGTGGCGGTGCGCGCCGACATATGCGGCCATGTACGAATCATTGCCACTAGAGCATGGCTTCTGTATTTGATTATTATAATTTTTGCTGACTCCTCATCATTGCATTTTATAACTTTGTCAAACATTACTCACCGCAGTTACACAGATATCCGAGCAGCAGTATTAACAGTCTTTCCTTAATAGCGACAGTCATCCGTGCGTTTAGGGAGGGAACCATCTTCTAAGACTTTGAGATATCTTTTTAAGCTTATCCACTAGTTTGCACTCTAGGGCAGTATCCGGTGTATTTAAATAAACAAATCGTATTTGACTCTTTTTTCAAGCATCCTCTCTCATTAAATTGTATAATTTGTAGGCTATGTCAAAATGTTAATTATACACAGTAAAATACCTTTGTTCTACTCCATGCTTTAAAGTATAGCGCCACTTTAATTCAGCCACAGTTGAGGCTTGAGGGTACCGAGTGGAGACCGCAGAAACTGTTTATCTGCTACGTGCTCAGTAAGGGCCATGCGCCAGCGTGGGCCCTAATTTTTAATGTCTCCGAGCTCAGAGTTTTGTACCTAATGTCGCCCTCAGAACCTCTAGCTCGATCCCAACCATCAGGTGGGTGAAGGTATGGAACGAGCTAGAGCAATAGAAACTCCTGCGCCTTGCTATGTTTCAGCATTGTATGTGCCGTTTAAAAGTAATTTCTTATAAGTATTCTACCGGTAAAAGATAGGTTTAGGCGACAGCCAGGGAATCTCCTTCTGGTTTTCTACACTTTTAGGGTTCTATCTCCCTCTAGTACTACCATTTTTGCCTCAGCATACGATATACCGTTCTCCATGCGTCCAAGAAACCAATTCTCCTTTTTTACCTTTCCCTACTTGCCCAAAATTCTTCCCTCTAGCACGCTATTGTGCAACTCACTTCCACAAGACATCTACTCTGCCTATCCCAGATTTCATTCAGAAGTTTCTTCATTTTCGGGATAGGAATGAGCACCCTGGCCATACTCCTTCCTCGTTGATCCATCAAATTAGTTTAGAAAAAGCTTGCCTAACAGTTTTACTTAAATTAATTAACTCCGAAGGTATGTTCTCCACTCCTACAGCTTTTTTTGCCTTCATATCTTTCAATGCTTTCTCTTTTTCCCCGTAGAGTATCATTGGACCGAGGTTATCCTCATCTAGTGTTCCCTGATCCTTAACATCTAAATTAGTTTATCTGCTATCGCTGTCTACTATCGCACCTCCACGTATTCTCTCTACCTACCTTGAATATCTTCTTGCTCGATTAGTATCCTACCTGCTCTGCTCTTAACATTTGGTGCCGTTTTCCCTCACTCCCCGCCCGGTGGCAATTTTATTTTATCGCAAAACGCACCCTTTTCCCATCTTATTGCAGCTTATCCATCTCCTCGCAGTGCCGATTCCACCAGTTTTCCTTCGCCCGATTGGTTATTCACTGAAGCTGATGATTATACTCATTGTGCTTCGTCTTACCTAGTTCAGTGTTGGCATTTTTCACCTTCTCTCCTCTATTTTCCCAATCATTTCTTGCGTAGCCCACTGCTCCTAAACCCCCTTGTTTTCACTTATCCTTTCGTTTTTTCCGCCTCTCTTGATATGCCTGTATGTATATTCTCCCATGTTTTCTCCATTCCCTTTGCTTCCCTTATGTTCCATTCCACTTGCTCTTGGTATTCCCTTCTTTTTTCCCCCACCAAAGCTTCAAAGTTCCATCTGTTTTTCCACCTACTTTTTCAAATCTGCGATCACATATCATTATAACTAAGTTAAGATTCAAGCCTGCATTCAAACAAAGTTCAACTGCCTTCTCGTCGCGATCATTTCTCGTTCCTAATCCATACCCTCCCACTTCATACCCATACTGTTCCTCATTCTGTTCCTTATAGTACTAAAAAAATCTCCCCGCAAAGAAAAAAACGTATATTATTTTACAGTATTGGTAGCACACCCACAGTGCTGTTCGTAGTTCATTACTCACCCCTTGCCACCACCATTGAGATGACTATCACTAGTCATAAATCTTAAAAGCATCGATACCAGCCGAGTGGTAACCAAAATGTCCCTGCGGCGAAACGCCCCTGATCTCGAACGGCATCGTCTAATCATCCCTGTGCCAAAACAGCTTCGCCCAATCATACCTGTGCCCAAATGACCAGAGCAAAAATGGCTTGCGCCGAAACGACCGCGCCCAAACCGGCGCAGTCCCGCACGCCGGAATGTCCCGATCCCCTGCGTTTCCCTCTCTATTTCCTAATCGATATTTTCCTGATAACTATTAAAAAAGAGCAGCTCTTCTGTACGAATTTGATGTGCTGATGAAAATGGTCTTCAGTCAATCTGTGCGATAGGAAATAGCAAGGTCACCATTTCTGTTGGACCATGGGCCACGTGTTCAGTGTCGTTGGCGTGGATTTCACTCGGCTCAAGCCTCTAATGCGGCATGATTGGCTTGTATTCAGTTTCCCGCTTGATGCCGTCTTTATCAATATTGTATAATAAGAGATTATAATGACGATATAAAAGGCCGTATAACCGGAAAAGGTATCGAATATACTTCATCCTACTGTTCTTGAAACTATGCGTAATTAGGACGTGTAATATCGATAGATTTCCCTTCATAGCTGAACAACCATACAACATTTTCATAAGTCTCTCCGTTTACTGCAGTTTCTCGTTCCTTCTCCACATCCTCATCTCATAGCCTTCTCTCTCTTCTTTCTTTTCCTTGCAAGGTTCACTGTCTTTCAGCCTTAAAACGCAAAGTATTGGAAAACGGGAAGTAGTTAACCAAAGGATTTATGTACAAGCTGAAGAGTTTCTAATACTTCTAAATTCAAAATAATAACATTTGGAAAATATTTGAACGATATTTCTTTTGTATTTGATCATTGGTTTTGGTAAGTGAAGTTCAAGGAAGTAAATCTACGGTGCGGTCTGAGAGTATCTAAGAGGATCTTAAGGACCTCGCCTTGAATGAGGATAGGAAAAGGAATCGAAATAGGAGAAGGAATAAATTTCATAGGAAGTTTTTATATCCCACGGCATTGATGGGGCATAATTTTCCATCAAATACTATTTAAATGACGCAAATAGTGTCCATAGCTCATCCTATTATCCGTTAAATAATAAACCGAAAGCCATAGGAATTTTCCTCTGCGGATGAACAGAGTGCTTAAGTACATGTGATGGACCTTACTGGAAAATTTTTGACGGGTGAATAATGAGAGAGTTTATTTAGGAGAGTTTAAACTATGTTTCTGTGACCACCTGGGAGGGGGAGTGGTCCCAGCCCTGATGCAAAGAGGCACAATGCGAACGAATGGTGTTGAGGGGTAGAGGTCTCTTTCGAAACATAAGAGGGGGAAGGAAGAGACCCTGACAAGTAGTTACATGTTGATCCGATGTGCGGAACCCAAGGAGGAGGACCAAAGGGGGGGCCAACAGATTCCAGGCAAGGCTTTCAAGCAATGATGGGAAAACTACAATTCCCTTTCCCTTACTCTGATACCCCCCCCCCTCCCTCATCCACTCTCTTACACCGTGACATACAGATGCCTGGAGCAGATACGAAGGATTCAAACACGATCGCGGGAGCCCAATTTCATCATATTTTAAAAACTATTAATAAAAGTTAATGTATTTATTAACATAAGTTTATGTGACATGAACACAATTGTTCACAGCAAAATGTGCTAGCTTAAGCTGCCACCTTCGGTTTGCGCTTTTGTATTTTACTCTCAAATAAAGGTCCGCTTTCTTTTCCCTTTTCATTACTTCTTCACTTTTGTATAACATGATTGCAAGTTGCTAATTGAAACAGTTGCCCAATTTAAATCTTTCGTCATCATAATTCAGGAAGCATTTTGAGCTTTACCACAAACATTCTTTTCCTAATAGCCTTTATGCCACATCTTCATTTAAACTCCAGAGCGCATATTCAGTCGTTCGGTCTCCAGTTTTCAAAACTTCGTACCCCGCGTAACAACAATCACAGGCTGTGAAATGGTGTTTACATAACAGCTTACACAACAAAAAAATCACAAATCAATCAAAATCAGGTCTCAAAATAACTCATCAACTCTTAAACTCATCTAGGCATGGACATATCACCAAGGTTAAAAACTAACGGAAACAATTTCTCTGACATTGCTGATCTTGCACGTAACTCAAAATCAACGAATGCAGGAGCATGTCTCATTAAATACGGCTTCACGTCATCCTCACGTCCGATATTCTTGCTATCACCTATTCTCAACGTCGTCAACGACCTAAAAAGCGGGATAGGCGTCAATACTCATCTGACCAGTCCTCGTCTTTACTCCGCACTCACAATCTTGAAAGAACTGTCTTAAACACTTGCAAACACGCACAAAAAATGTTTAACAAAGGAATCGACAACAAAACTCGAAGAGAAACGCGACATTCTCATTCAAATTCTAAGACATTAAATTTTCACTTTTTAAAGCAAAACGAAAGTTAAAACAAACCGCTAATCACCTTTATTTAAATAAATAGTTTGTAAAAAGTCAAATTTCCTCGTTCTAACGTCTAAAAATGCTCGACTTCTAAATCTCTATGCATAAATCAGGTGTTGCTAGATCTCGTTCACCTGCAAATTTGTACGTGAAATTCCAAAAATCGTACACCCTACGACTCAAAACTAATATACCTATATAAAAATTACTAAGCATTACAAAGCATTGACTTTCTCTACATCTCAAGTCTGCGCACAGCCAACCCCCAAATACTATAACGTGGATTTCGCTCGCATTTGCGATAAAAGGAAATTTAGCTCGCATTTTATATAAAAGACACGGCATAATGATAGTTTTCATAAAAGCTATGAAATACGTAATTTGTCTAAACGCTTAAAATTGTGAGAAATTTTTTGCATACGTAAGTAGGAATTTGATTATATAAGTTTTTACATGACATTATACAGATGAATGTATTATTAATGAGAACAAATTAATACTTTTTCCTATAATTTGCTAGTGCTACAATACTAGTGAAAATATGAAGGCTAATATTTCGCCGCCGGTAAAAACCATCGGACCGGCGCGCCGCCGACCGCCGACTTATTTCCAGTCGGCGTCCGTCGCCGATAGTTGATCCATCGGCGCTCAGGTCTACTTAGGAGGTGAATCTTTTTGGACTAGAGCTGTGTTTAATGCAGTTTTGTTATTGCCACCAAAATGTAGAAAGATCTCTCCCCACGTACGACCGTAATTGGGAAGGATAATGTAATTTTAAATTAATTAGATATACATATGACAGATAGGTACACTTCAAAGAAGTGAACTTTTAATAAAGATTGTTACATTATATTCCTTTAAGACAAACTTATTTTTCTCAGTATTCTGCAGTTTCTGTGTAGTTGCGATCTCAATCATCATGGGCGACTCTATAATACTCAACATTGCATTGGGTTTTTCTATTGACCATGTTCACAGATTCCATATAGTTTATGTAGAGTTGCTCCATATGCATTGTATTCCATTAAATTTAATTAACTGAGATACATAATACTATACATAAATTGTAACATTTGTGTGACAAGATGATATTTTCATATTGTGTGAGGACACTACTTGTATGCTTAGTCGAATAGCCCTTTGTATATTTTATTCTGTTATATTTTCATGCAACTGCCGAAAAACGCCATATCCAAGGAATGTCGACCCCATACCAGGAACTTTCCATCAGGGGTGACTAATTTCACTCCTCTGTTTAATTTATTATTTTTGTATTTCTTGTTGGAGTGGCATAAATATTTATTATTATTAATCCGACCTGATGCACGCGCCGAGTGAGCGATGATAGTCTAAATTACCCAATATATCGTGTATTCGGCGTCAATGAATAAGAGACTTAAACCATTTCCATATGAATCAGTCAGCGGCCTCGATAAACTCGGGGCCTCTCGCCCCTCCCGCCCCTTCCCCTCTTCTTCCCTCCCATACCCCACCCCCTTCATCTCTTCCCCCCCATTGTTGGCCGCCCCGAGCACGCCAGTGCGTACTCCAGTCACCGGCGTAATCGCCGGTCGGGAGCGCCGCGCGGTCATCGCGGAGGCCACCCGAAACTCTCGGCGCCGTCGTCGCGCGCAGCCGGAGGCGGTTTTAGTGCTCGCCGCCGACCCAGCCGAGGCGCACGCGTCGACGACAACACGACGGCTCTCCACTCGCCGCCGCTGTCGCCGCTAGGAGGCAAGGAGGAGGAGGAGAGCCTCACTGCGATCCGCCTCTTCTTCATCCGGCTCGTCTCAATCGAGGAGCGGCGTGCGTCAAAAGCCGCGGTGTTGTCGTCGGGCGCGGCCACGAGTACTTTTGTGGGTCTCGCGTGCATTTCCGTGGCGTGCGCATCGATACTCGGTCGCCCCTCTTCGCCTGCCCCCGCCCCGCCCCCAGGGCGGTGGAGGCGTGCGCAGACGTGCATTCGTCGGAGCGGCGGCGGCGGCTGGCCTCTTCTGCGAGGCAACGCACGACAGACAGACAGACAAGAAGGAGAGTCATCGTCGGAGAGCGAGCGAGTATTCCTTCACTCGTGGAAGAGACGACCCGACTTCTCGTGTTTGTGTCCGCGCGGCGCGTGTGTTTTTTTTGAAGGCGAGTGATAAGTGCGGCTCTGGGTCCATCCCATCCGTCCGTTCGTAGGGGAGGGGGGCGGGGGGAGGGCAAAGGGGCGTGGGGGGGGCGATGATGGTGATGCCGGGGCGGATCTCGGGTCGTGCGAAGGCGCGGTGAGAGGTGTACGAATGTGATCTCCGTGGTGGTGGTTATTGCTTCCGTCGCTCGGGAGAGGGAGCGTGTTGTCTCTGTGTGTGTTTCGGGAGGAAGCAGCGGTGGCGGAAAATAAGGAGAAGGAGAGGGAAATAAAGGAAGGAGGAGGAGCAGGAGGAAGAGGAAGTGAACGAAGACGGGAGAGAAGGGGAGGGGAAGGAAGGCTCGCTTCCTCTTCTGCTAGAGGTGAGTGACTCGCGCGAGTGTCTACACTCGTATTCGACTATCGCAGCGAGTGTGCTTTGACGGCCTGTGTTGGAGAGATGAGTGTTTATGAGAGGAGTAGGGATGTCGTGAATGCGAACCGAGGTGGGGATGGTGGATGGGGAGGCAAATAGTACCCGGGATGTTCGTCTATCCGGAAGACGGATGGAGAGAAGGAAAGGAAGGTTTGTCTCTCCGGAGGGCCGGTGGGAGAGAAAGTGGTGATGTTCGGAGGAGGGAGTTAGTGAATGCGAAGTGGAATGGTGGGGGCGGGGGAGGCACGCTTCTTCCCCATGGGGTGCGGAGGACGGGGGTGCGGGGGTAGGAGAGGGGCGTGGGAGGGTGGGGGGATTTCGAAGGTGTGTTCGGCCCAATGTGCACCGGAAGCACATCGAACGAGCGGACTCCCCTGTTTTTATGGGCGTACGGAGCGTGGACTTGCTCTCTGTCTCATCTCTTCATACGTACATACAGCGTGTTTTGTGGATTCTACATCCACAGTCTATCCTGCGAGACGCAGTCTATCCTGTGTGTGGCAGGTGGTGAGATATCGTAGGCGCGCATTACGCCGTGTACTCGTAATGTATCCACTAATACGTCTGCATAAATTTGCCAATACTAACTCTGTTAAGTTACTTAAATGTGTGTACATACACTTCGTATGCAAGCTACCGATGTTTCGATAGCCCCGTTTGTACATACTTCTTGGTTTCTCATTCGCCGTTCGTCGCTCTATCTTTGCGTGCGTCAACCAGAGAGGGAGAGGCGCGTGCTGCTTGGTGTACGATGGTGCGTGCGTCAGGCCGTGTGGGTGTGTGTGTGTGTGGCGCGGCGTTTTGTGCCCTTTTATCGATCGCCCTCGCGCGCTCCCGGTCGAAGGGATGAACGGGGGAGGGGTCTGGTGGGGTCCATTCCCCTCTCCCTCTGTGTGTGCGAGGGGGTTCAGGGGTTCTTGGGAGGGGGAGGGCGAGGGGGGGCAGGGGCGAGGGAGGGGGGCGGGGCGGTGGAATAGTGGGAGCACCAGGCAGTCATCGGCCCCTCGTCTCTTCGCTGCTGCAGCCGAAAGGGGCGGAAGAGAGAAGGAGTGGGGCAGGGAGTGTTTGCGGGGGTGGGGGATGACAGTCAGTCACAGGACGGCCCCCCCCCCCAC